>OX438964.1:7500-20000 GCA_949316185.1 Pyrausta nigrata | reverse complement strand
GAAGTACATAGTGAATACTTGATTACTTGGGCTATTTTACCTTGTACGAAGACTATGGGTGTTACATGGTGAGGGCTATTTCAGTGACGTTTGAAAGCAGCGCCGGATGAGAGCGATAAATTGATAACGATTTGAGAATAAATATGTTTTTGGTAATTATATACAATTATATACAACTACCGCTAGGGCCTCGAGCCGTAGAGCCATATGAGTCGAAAGGGTAGCAATGAAATAATGGAGGTATGAGAGTAAGGATATGATACACGATAATGTTTCGAGCGTTTTCATAAAAGAATAGTAAGTATAATCGGGTCCCGTGTACAGAAGGGGTCGCTTGTAAGAGTTGTAAGGCAGGGTAGTGATGGTCGCGAAAGTTCGGTGCACACATACGGATTGAGTATTGGTGCCGTGTGTTCAAGAGATGATTCTCATGTCATATAACAAGTGGCCGCAGCAATAGCCTGATCGCAGCCAGCCCGAGTGGTGGGAGAGAAAGAGAGGGGTTGATAATGAAGCTTAGTAATGAATATAATCAGTGACAAACTAATGTTTACCTCTGCTTACATTCATCACCATTAGTTTTGTTGAACCAGTTGAACCATCGCGGCGGGCATAGATAGGTAAGCAAGATATTATTAACAGGTTGCTTAGGTGATACATTGTATCATGTTATAGGTAGGTGTGTATGTATCTAGGATTAGGACGGTATGTGAATGTTAGTGGTTATGTGTCCTGTGTCAGTATTGGCGCCGGGTAGCAAGAGCGAGGATTTAGGAAAGGTATGTTCTATGGGTAGGTGACTTATTTATTTTATATAATGCTGCGTTAAAGTAGTGACGAATATAAAGGTACAGGTACGTCTATCGGTATTTGTTTTCGTCGTTAGGTAGCTTAGATGTAAGGCTCAGACAAGGTTGATTACAGTGTAAGAAGATTAGTACTTTTTTGTAACTTAGATAGATTACCATATTGGGTATGCTTATTTATATGTAATTAGGACAATTAGTTTATAATAATCATAGAGAGTCAGTCGGTGAAAACCAGCAGCGCCACCGTGCGGTGAGGTGACTGTGAATCTACAGGGTAAGAACCTTACCCGCGGCAAGCACATAGCGCCGGCTTCACGGTTCCTCCGTTGCCCGGTAGGTGGCAATGCTGATATCGTAAGTTTGAGATATAAGCTTGCATTATACTTTGAATTCTCCAAATAATATGCGTGCTTTATGTACAAATATGGTTAAATGTATATTGTAAAACCCCTAAAGTCCCTAGAGTATGCCCTGTAGATCCCGTTAGCAGAGTCGCTGTCGCGCCACCTAGCAGCGACCTAGCAACCAAGCGAGACCAAATAGAACCCAAAGGGGTCGTTGCGGCAAACGCCGGTCACGCATTCCCTGTAGTTCCGACCGGCCCCGACAGGCAGCGCCATCGTACCAGCCGGGGACTATGTCTTAGGTAACAGTTATGTAGGTTAGGTCATTAAAAAGATTTATTAAGTGATAAATTAAGGAAAAATCTAAGTTGTAATAGTAGTGTTGCTGAGTTATGTATGGTGAGTAGCAAGAAAATAGCGTCGACAGCGGCGCCATCCTTGCGTGAGCGGAGGAACTGCCGCTGTCTACGTCTTTCTTGTGAATTTGAGCATTGCGCATTGCCGGGAGTTTCACGTCCCTGGCCGCTGGGGTGCGTTCGTCCAGTGTTTGGTATGAATGGAATTCCGTAAAATGATTGTAATATTATTATGCATAGTGAGAAGTGGAGTGACAATATAACTTTCAATAAAGCGGAGAATAAAGCGGTGAATAGAGATCAGATTGGCTTAATTGTTTATGGAATTAAGACATTGTGTTGATTGTAGTCATATTAACTTAGTCAGTGAGTGCCGGCAGCGCCCCCCTGCGGTGGGGTGACTATACCTCCAAAGAGTTAGTAGAACCTAACACACGACAAGCAAACAGCGCCGACGCTACATTTCCACCACTGCCCGGGAGGTGGCGGCGCTGTTATCGTAAGTTTGTAATTAAATCTAGCTATATCATTTGGATTCTACAATCAATATGTGTGCTTTATGTACTGATATAGTTAGTTGTACATTGTAGACTCCCTAAAGTGTGCTGTTGTTGTTCCATTAGCAGAATCTCCGTCGCGCAACCCAGCAGCCACCGAGCAGCCAAGACAAGCAGAATCCAAAGGAGTCGTTACGGCAAGCTGAAGTTTCGGTAATTCTTAACAGGTAGCGCCGCCGGTCCGGCCGGGGGATGATGTCTTAAGTAATAGATGTGTAGGTGGGGTCCCTAAACAGATATTCTAAGTGGTAAAGTAAGAGAAAATCTAAGTTTCCAAAGTTATAGTGCTGAATTTTGTAATGTGAGCAGCGAGATAACAGCGTCTACAGTAGCGCCATCTTTGCTTGAGCGGGGGAACCGCCACTGTGTACATCTTTTTGTGGTTCTCAAGCGTTACCGGGGGTTTCCTGTCCATAGCCGCTGGGGAGCGCTCGTCAAGTGTTAGGTATGAATATATTGGTGCATGAAAATAGTTGTATTCAGTAGAATGATGATTATATGCATAGTGAGAGGAGGAGTGACAGTATTACTTTCCATAAAGCGGAAAATAGTGATTTAATTGGCTTAATTGATTCGATGTTCCAATATTGGATGACTTGTTTATGTGATTAAGACGATGTGTTATAGTGGTCGAATAACTTGGTCAGAGAAAACCAGCAGCGCCGCCATGCGGTGGGGTGACTTTGCCTCTAAAGAGTTAGTAGAACCTAGCCCACGGCAAGCAAACAGCACCGACGCTACGGTTCCGCCACTACCCGGCAGGTGGCGGCACTGTTATCGTAAGTTAGGACTTTAATCTAGCTTATCGTTTGGATTCTACAATTAATATGTGTGCTTTAAACACTAATATGGTTAGCTGTACATTGTAACTCCCCTAAAGTGTGCCCTGTTGTTCCCATAAGCAGAATCACCTTCTCGCCACCTAGCGGTCACCTAGTGGACCCGTGAAGATAAGCAGAACACAAAGAAGTCGTTACGGCAAGCGCCGATCACGCATCCCCTAAAGTTCCGATCTGTCTCAACAGGCAGCGCTGTTGGTCTGGCCAGGGGATCGTGTCTTAGGTAATAAATATGTAGGTGAGGTCACTAAACGGATGTTCAAAATGGTAAAGTAAGAGGAGATCTAGGTTGTTATGGTTGTGGTGCTCAGTTTTGTAACGTAAGTACGGAGGAGACAGCGTCTATAGTAACGCCATCTCTGCGTGAGCGGAGGAACTTCCGCCCACTATATACTGTCATAGAATTCTAGGCAATGCCTGGGTAGTGCCGGGAGTTTCACGCCATTGGCCGCCAGAGCGCGCTCGTCGAGTGTGGTTAGTCTTGATGGATTAGTGCTCAGAATAGAAAGTGTTGTTGGATGATGTTAAGAATATTTAATTTGTTAGGTTTTGCTAGCTGTAGTGGTGAAAGTGTAAGCCTTAGCTACTAAGTAAGCATGTGAATGAGATATAATTTTGATTGTATAAGAAGTGAGAGGAGTAAAGGTTTCACAACATTAAAATGCAGTGAATGAATGACTGATTGGTTCTGTTCAAGAAAATATGTGTTATAGTCGTTAAGTTACGTCTAGTTTGCGTTATTCCCGTCTCTAGAAGGCCAAATTGTTTAAGTTATGTCCCATATTAAGTCGAAAGTGTTTGGTATAAGTCCGCCTTTTAGTGTTTGCGTGATAACTTCAGATATAGAGGTCGGATAAGTTTGGTTTCAATTTGTACGTGTGGTAAGGTTTATGGTTTATCTAATTTCATCAAGTTTCAATCTTAGACAGGCGGATTCTATGTTTTTGAGACGATTTTAAATTTAATTATAAGAATGTGGCAACTTACGAATTTACACTTTCAGGGGAAAGTGAAAGTGAAAACTTATTTAACTAAAGTTAGTGTACGATGGTTTAAATGTGCTGAAGTATATGTGTATTATTTTTCTGATGCTGAATATATATTTAAAGTGTGTTTTTATTGTGATGAATTGGAAATAATCAGTTATAATAGTGTAGGTTCGGTATATATAAGTTTTGTAGCACGGGAGTACCAAAAGTTTTAATAACTAAGTGATCAGGTGTATATTAGGCGAAAAAACGGATAGGTTATGTTTATGAATTTATGACGCCCATGAAGTTGCAAAGTGCGCAAAAGTGAGAATTTCCGGGTTGTGCGATGTTCGTACCCGACGTTTGGTTTGAGAACAAAAGGAAGTTATAAATCTTAGTTTTTATCAAAAGTATGGTACTTAAAGCCAATCTGTTAGGTGGTATGGTTGTGCAAATGTGTAACTAATTTGTGTAAATGGTTGAAATTTTTATATAATGTAACAAGGTAAAGATATGAGTCGAAATCCATTCTTTTCTATTGTGACAAGGTTGTAAGTGGCCCCGGCGAACTAGGGGCGGGATTAGTGTGTCAAGTCCCGCAAAAGTGTCAAGCGTGAATCGGTATTGGGTATGAACCGTCCCAAGTTGTCCCATAGTATCATGATTAGATTATTTTATATTGTCAATGAGATAGGGCGTGAGTGTGTAGTGGGGAAATATAAAGTTAGTAAAGTGGTAAGGTGTATATGAGTGTTGGTGATAAGACGAAGCATTATAAGTTGGTTTGTTGGGTTGGGTGTAGCTATACATAAAAGTGTGAGTGTAATTAAATTATGTTGTAAAGTAGATATTGTTGTGTAGATGTAACATGAGATTAAGTAATCGAATGTCGTTGAATAAGTAGATAAGCGTGAATGTTAAGTTATAGATAATATTGATATGTGACCCCAGGATTATAGCGGAGAGCGGTTGTTGCATTAGTTATAAGTTCCATATATGTCAAGTAACTATATGGAGTTATAGCCTGCATGAGCTATACTATAATCTGGATTTTCTATACAAAGTTGTTTTTGTCCCATGTCGTCCCGTATCGTGTGTGTCCGTGCGGCCGTCCCGCTCGGGCGCACCCCTATGCGCATGATAGCTGTTATCGAGCCAGTGTTTGTAACTCAATGAGTTTTGCATTGCGGTTAAATAGAGTGCATGAAATCTGTGTGGAAAGTACTCGTTTATCATATTCTTTTTGAAGGTAAAGATTTGATTGAGTGGTTGATGAGTTATGAGTGAAAAACTAAAAAGCCATTAAATTTTTATGACTATTGGATAGTGTTGTGAGTTGTCGATTTGTGCTCGAAAAAGTGTCAAGCGTGATCGTTTTTGTTGTGGTAGCCCCCCCCCTGGGTGGGGTCCGTTAATGTGTGTGGGTGAGTAGTATGAGATCCGCGTGAGTGTAAGTTGGTGTATTAGCTCTGTTACTGGTAAGGTATTGTAGATGAATGTGTGTTTGCGTACTTCGGTAGTGAGCGTGGCTGGTGGATGTGTGGGTAAAGTACTATGGCCATTTTAATCGATTTTTTATAGTGTGTGTATATGTATGTATGTTGTGAGTGTATGTGACTGTAAGGAAAGTTTAGTTTAGTTAATTGTAGTGATCCCGTAACATGAGTGAGTTTGTTTTGTATGTCATTACCATGGTGTGTTATAATTGGGTTATTGTGGTATCAATTATAGGTATAGTGTTGTGTTGGAATTCACTGCATTTGACTAGCGGTTAATTTTGTGTGTATAGATTCATCTGCCACCATCCCTTCTTACGTGTGAAAGTCCCCACCTGACTGTGGAAATGTTGGTGGGTCACAGTTTTCCCATCACTGGCAGCCGCAGGAAATATTGTGGAAATAGAATAGACACTATATTGTTTAAGTGTAATGGGGAGTGTGGCACATCAAACGATGTGGAATGTTATAAGGCATAATAAGGGGTCGGTGAAACAACGAATTTTATGAGCAGTTCTGAGTGAAAGGTATATAATGATGAGGAACATAGTGATATAGGGATGTGCGTGTGTGGGGGTAATGTTATGTTATGATCGATAGAGTACTGGCGAGAGATTGTGCAAAGTAGAGTAGGTAGGGATTTGTGAGAGGTCGCTTGTAGAATGTGGAAGTGGAGTTTATTTGTTAAACTGCTTGAGATTGTTGACTATGTATGTGACAAGATTGTGAAAGGTGTTAGTAGTGGTTTCTGTTTTGATGATGTCCAGTAATTGAAAGGGTTCGATGTTAAGTATGTTACAGGCAGTTAAGTGGTTCTGTCTTTGTGCAGAGAATCTGGGGCATTCCCGTAGGAGGTGTTGCCAGGATTGGGTCGTTGCACTGTCACATGGGCAGGTGTCGGTAGGAGAAATGTTAAATCTATTTAGATATTGCCGGTGATATGCGTGGTTAGTGAGGAGCTGAGTGACTGCGAAGGTTGGTGTGACGTGATCTAGGTAATTGTTTAGGTCCTCGAAGGTTGGGAGAAGCGTTTTTGTGTATGCACAGTTATCCTGGTTTGTGTATAGGTCCTTGGCAGCCTGTTTACAATTATTTCTATGGTTTAATTTAATGTAGCTGATTGGTGTGTGGTTAAAGTGTGGGGCGGCGTGGAGGTTGGCGGCTGCTTTGGCCAGGGTGTCAGCCATCTCGTTACCTGCCAGTCCAATATGGGCCTTGATCCAGACGAACGAGACCGTAAGACCGGCCGTGTGGGCCGTGAGCAGGATCTTATGGATCCGTACGCCCAGCTGGTTTATCGTATTGGGGTTGCACAGTTCCGTTAGTCCAGATTTGCTGTCTGACAGGATAACCACGTTGTGTAGATGTTTTGCAACTGCGTATTCGCAGGCTCCCAGGAGCGCAAAAAGCTCAGCCTGGTAAACCGAGCAGCAGTCGTGCAACTTGTATTTTTTAGAGTGGACTAACCTTCCGGCTGGATCGTAGACCACAAATGCAGCTCCCACTTTTCCATCATGCTTACTACCATCCGTGTAGATGTGCCAACTGTTTGTGGCATCAAGCTGGGCAAGGTCTTCGCTGGAGGTGACCTCCACGTATTCAATTCCCTTTCTACTTGAAGGGTGAAGCAGTTCGGCTGGTGAGCATGGTTTTTCGAGAGGCGTATCGTCAGGTAGAAAGGATGAGTATCCGCGTAGTTTTGAAATTTCCACATCGGCGATGGCAGCGATTTTGGCGGGCAGTGGGTCGAGTCTCGCTATGCTAATGGAGGCAGCGGTGCTTAATGTGCGGAATCCGTGGACAATTTTTATTGCGAAGAGGCGTTGAGTCTGAAGGAGCTTTTTGTGGACGCATTTGTATTTGAGAGCTCTTTCCCATATCCCTGCTGCATATGAGATGATGGGGATGATAACTTGAAGATAAATGGTTTGGACGTTGGCAGCGCTAACTCCCCAGGTGGGGCGGATGAACAGGGAGAGCTTTGCATAGACCTTTTTGGCTTTTTCGCAAATGTGGTTAACATGCTTGATGAAGCGCATTTTACGGTCAATGATGAGCCCCAGATATTTAATATCCTCTACAAATAGAAGTCTTGTCTGTCCGGCATAGATGCGACAGTTTCTGGCTTTGTCGGTGAAGGCTATAGCTTGTGTTTTCTGAGGGCCGAAGTCTAACTTCACGCTAACGCCCCAGTTCGTTATTAGCGTGAGGGCGGTGTTAACTATGCTCTCCAATTGCTGTGTATTATTGTGGTGAGCCACGAGGAGGACATCGTCTGCATAGGCCTGCAGGCTGCATCCATCCGGCATTGGTAGAAATAAGAGCTGATCCAAGATCAGATTCCATAGCAGTGGACCAATGACGGAGCCCTGGACACAACCCCGAGACATGGCCTTGCTAACTTTACAATCAGCGAGGCTGAGGCAGACTTCTCGGTCCTCCACATAGCTCACCAGAAGGTCATAAATGTTGCTAGGGCAGTGAGTCTCGCGCAGCCTACGGAAGATGGCGGGCCACCAGGCTCTATCAAAGGCCGCCTTAATGTCGAGGGAGACCGCGATGACTTGCTCCCCTCTAGTCTTGGCAGTTTTGATGGCCTCTAGAGCGCAGTTTATTGCTTGAACAGTAGAGGTTTGTGTTTTGAATCCAAACTGCTTTTGATTACTGTAGCCGGTGACGTTGAGGTGATGGGTGAGTCTGTCCGCAATCAGTCGCTCCAGTAGCTTTCCGAATACATTTATTAATCCTATGGGTCTGAAGCTGCTTAGTAGCGAATAATCATCCTTTCCAGGCTTCGGTATGATTTTCGCTATTGCCATTTTCCATAGCTTGGGGAAGTATTTTAGTCGGAGGCAGCAGTTAAACAAGCCTAGTGTCTCCGTCGGGAACCACTCAGCAACCCTGAGGCAGATGTCCGCCGTGAGGTGATCAAGGCCAGGTGCCCTTTTATGATTCATATTACGAAGACCGTTGATTACCTCTTGTAGAGTGAAGGGGGGCTCCGTCGGAGTGTCCGGGGATCTGCTCATGGCGGTGCGCGCCTCAAACTGCTCGGGCGTACTGTCAGTGGTGTCGTCAGGAAAGAACTGGTTTAGCAGAGCTCGAGCCGTATCTTTGGCATCTTTAGTGTAGGTGCCTTCATCCAGTTTCAAAGTAGCAGGTGCTTGGGTTAGAGGTCTAGTTTTGAGTAGTCTATTCGTGACCGACCAGACGTCCTCTCGTTTCTGACGGCCACAGAATTCTTTAAAATGTTCTGTAGAGGCCGCACAGAAAGCGTCTGAGTATGCACGCCTGAGACGGTCACGTTCAGCCACTAGATCTTCCAGCGGACGCTGTCGGTTGGCGGCTTTAGCAAGAGCATGGTGGTTCTTGATAACAGCTTTCTTGAGAGCCTGAAGTTCCTCGTTCCACCAAGGAGCGCGTCGTGACGTTTTGGTGGATCTGGGTAGCACTTTGTCGCACGTCTCTTGAATAGCACCGGTGAACTGATCGACGTATTGGTTAAGTAGGTGACAGTCAATACTTTGGAAGTTAGGTTGGTCCGGGAGTAGTCGATTCATTTCCGTGACGAAAGGTAAACGGACTTGCTCCCATTTGATGTGTGAGCAATCATACCGGTAGGTAGTGAGCTTCTTGGGTTTAGTTGGTGTGAAGTTACTGAGGTGTGTGGTGAAGCGCACAGCGCTGTGGTCAGATGAGGGACAGATGCCAGCATCAACTGCCCAATCGGATATATTGATCCTGGAGTTGATGCTGGTAAGTGTAAGGTCTATAATAGAGCTTCGGGGTTGGCCGTGGGTCACCGTGTTGAATGTAGGGGTGTTTCCTACATTGCAAACCTGTAGACTATATAAAACCGCCAGGTCGAAGACCTCGCCTCCTCTTTGATTGGTGTCTGGTGAGCCCCAACGGGGATGATGTCCGTTGAAGTCACCGGTAATGAGTACTGTGGATCCTGCTACCTCCCTAAGGAATAGTTCTAATTTGTGTAGTATCTGATGTTCGTCGGAGCGAGGTTCAATGTAAGTAGAGATGAGGTAGATCTTGTGTCCTCTTCCGTTCCTAATTTGTATGATGCAGAGGTTTGAGTCAGAGTGATTTGTGATGCCTATGGCGCTGAATGAATTGTTTCTAATAAGGATGCAGGCTTTGACAGGGCGAGAGGTCTGGAATTGGTAAACGTGGTAGCCAGAGGGAGGTTTGAGTGTATTGTTATTGTTGAGGTAGGGTTCTGTAATGAAAACGAGTTCGGGTTTGGTTTGTGTTAAGTGGAGGGAGAGTTCATGCCATGCATTTCTGCTTTTGGCCAGGTTTATTTGAATACATCGCAGATTGCTAGTAATGGTGTGGGTAGAGGTTGTTGGGTTAGATGTAATAGGTCGATCTATTTTGGATGTTGTATTTCATAGTCGGTCATGGAGCGAACGCGCTCACACATGACTGTATGGAGAGGGCAGGTTGCGGAAGTGGCTGAATGGTTAGATGGTTTACCAGCTTTGGAGCAGTTAGCGCATTTGATGATTTGCTTGTCGTTTTTATTTGGGCAGTCTGTGAATACATGTTCGCTAGAGGCACAGTGAGAGCAGCATCTGGTCTGTGCCTCACACTTGGCCTTTAAATGTCCAAATTGCAGGCAGTTGTAGCACTGCAAAAGTGGGCAGTAGTCACCAACAAACACCCTTTGGTGGTCGACGTTTATTCTGCCCAGTTTGATCGCTTCGTGCCATACAGCTGGTGTGACCATGAGGATGGCGTTGTAGAGGACCCTAGTACGTCGATTGTCTCGGGTGTATCTGACCGTAATGTCCGATTCCTGTGTGGATACCCTATTTATTGTGGGGTTCTGCGTCTTGATGATGGTGGAGAGTTCGTTTTTATCGGTATCGCGATGTATGCCTTTTATAACTAGCATGGGTTTGAGTTTTTGCAGGGTTCTGGCTTTCAGGTTGCGGCTGTTGTTGATTTTGTCCGCAGCAGTGTCCCTTTGCTCTTTGGTTTCAAACTCGATGCGCAGTTGATTGTTTTTTGTGGGAACCATTCTCGCCGGTGCAAAGTGGGTGTCGCGGAAGGAGATATTGCGGCGGAAGAGGTCACTGATTTCCTCGCGGGATGAGGCGGGGCCCTCTCGTTTTTCCACGATCATTGCGTGCAGGCTAGCGTGGTGGACCGGCTTAGGGTCAGCGGCAGTAGTGGAGGCTGCAACTTGTGCGTATGAGGGCCCCCCAACGATCCTGGGGCTGATTGCAGCCTTACCTACTTCCGTGCGCAGGGCTTGTTTAAGATCGTTAACAGCCTTACTTACGATGTCCTGGACTTCTCCCTTTGTGACTGGGTGCTCCCGAGTGCGGCTGAGGTGTCCCAAGTCAGGTATATTGGGCCTTTGTTCGTCGGTGTTAGCGCTTATGGGCTGCTGCTGCAGCTGCCATTCTGACAGCCGTTCCAGTAGGCTTAGTCCTTCAGAAGACAGTTCGACCGCACTCATAGCGTGCTTAACGGATGCATTTTTATTGTCTTTTTTAACGCTCTTACCTTCTTGTAGAAGTTTAGGTATGGTGGTGCTAGCTGAGATGATCTTTTGGAAGATAGATTGTAGCTGAGAGATGACGGAGCCTGGTGAGGGTGTAGGGGCTGTGCTAGCAGCTCTGTTATGGAGGTCTATGACCTCAGTTGTCGTATGATCTGCGTCATCCCTCAGAGGTGTTGGCTGGGAAAGACGGAGGGGTGAGGAGCCTGCGCTCTTGCCATCCGGTGAGGTAAGTGAATCCCCAAGTGTTTCGGGGCTGATGAGAAGCTCAGGTGTGGTTGGCAAGGATGAGGTGGTTGCCTCATAGACGGGGTCGGAGTCCCCAGTCAGCATGACAGCCACTTCATCCCCCCTTGGTGTTGGCGGGGAGGGCCGGAAGGGTGAGGCACCGGTGAATGTGGAGCTTGTGTTTGTACATGCTAATGAAGTGTGTGTATCTCCTTGCAGTTCGGGGCTGGCTGGCAGCGGCGCTGAAAGGTCCCGCATCTCTATGCGTCGCGGCGGTGTACGTGGCAGAGGCATGTTTAACGGTCGTAAGTGAGGTAAATTGAATACAAAAGCTAAAATAGTAGTACACGGAAAACGATTAACTTAATAAAAATTGGACGGCGTAAAGGCCCGTAGTGTTGTAACTTATCGATATAATTTTTCGTAATATGAAACGGATTATCGACTTTTTTGTTAGTAGATGGATTTTGGCGAATCTGGTGTCAAACGTTGTGGAAATGTATAAAACTGATTTTACAAAAGGTTCTAAGTGTCTATGTCAAATACAGCAAAAGTTATGAGCGAAAAACTAAAATAGTTCTTAAAATGCACTGTTCACTGATGACTGGTCGAAGAGAAAGGCTCGCGAAAATGCGTAGGATGGACGGAAAATTATAAAATTGGTACCATTAGAAAGGTAAAGAGTTGCTAAATGCACTATGGTTTTTTCAGGGTATGTTGTCGCTGAAGATTTGGAGTAATGTACCTGCGAAGTTCCGATGAGTAGGAGCTGAGCTGTCTACGCTGATTTTTCGGCTCCCAGGGGAAACCCGAAGACACCAGGGGTACCGTTGGCATCGGGAGAAGGTGTGCTCTCTGATGTAGGTGGTTTCCACCCTCCAAGTCCACCAGGTCCGAAGTAGGTAGTCGACGCCCTACCGGTTTTTGTGGTATATCTTCGGAGTTGGGGGCCGAAAAAATCCGAAACTTGCATCAGCAGTAGCACAGTGAAGAGGCGCTTCGAATGATATGAAGAAAGAGGGGGGTCGTCGCTTTAGTTTGGGCAGCGTAAGCACTTTTATCCAAAATGGGCACTGAAAATCCGGTTTTTGGTGATTATCTGATGAACCAGACGTCGTAGCACCACGCGGTTTTCACTAATGTGTCCGGCGTAAAATCACGCGTCTTTTGATGTATAACACAACACTGTATTGTTAGATAAGACCACTTTTCCGGTTTTTTAAAGACGGAGCGCAGCAAAATCGTGACGCTTTCGCGTGCGGCTCTGGCGCGATTGGTGGTTAGGTTAGGTTAGGTTAGGTTAGGTTAGGTTAGGTTAGGTTAGGTTAGGTTAGGTTAGGTTAGGTTAGGTTAGGTTAGGTTAGGTTAGGTTAGGT
>OX438963.1:9840953-9853453 GCA_949316185.1 Pyrausta nigrata | reverse complement strand
TAACCTAACCTAACCTAACCTAACCTAACCTAACCTAACCTAACCTAACCTAACCTAACCTAACCTAACCTAACCTAACCTAACCTAACCTAACCTAACCTAACCTAACCTAACCTAACCTAACCTAACCTAACCTAACCTAACCTAACCTAACCTAACCTAACCTAACCTAACCTAACCTAACCTAACCTAACCTAACCTAACCTAACCTAACCTAACCTAACCTAACCTAACCTAACCTAACCTAACCTAACCTAACCTAACCTAACCTAACCTAACCTAACCTAACCTAACCTAACCTAACCTAACCTAACCTAACCTAACCTAACCTAACCTAACCTAACCTAACCTAACCTAACCTAACCTAACCTAACCTAACCTAACCTAACCTAACCTAACCTAACCTAACCTAACCTAACCTAACCTAACCTAACCTAACCTAACCTAACCTAACCTAACCTAACCTAACCTAACCTAACCTAACCTAACCTAACCTAACCTAACCTAACCTAACCTAACCTAACCTAACCTAACCTAACCTAACCTAACCTAACCTAACCTAACCTAACCTAACCTAACCTAACCTAACCTAACCTAACCTAACCTAACCTAACCTAACCTAACCTAACCTAACCTAACCTAACCTAACCTAACCTAACCTAACCTAACCTAACCTAACCTAACCTAACCTAACCTAACCTAACCTAACCTAACCTAACCTAACCTAACCTAACCTAACCTAACCTAACCTAACCTAACCTAACCTAACCTAACCTAACCTAACCTAACCTAACCTAACCTAACCTAACCTAACCTAACCTAACCTAACCTAACCTAACCTAACCTAACCTAACCTAACCTAACCTAACCTAACCTAACCTAACCTAACCTAACCTAACCTAACCTAACCTAACCTAACCTAACCTAACCTAACCTAACCTAACCTAACCTAACCTAACCTAACCTAACCTAACCTAACCTAACCTAACCTAACCTAACCTAACCTAACCTAACCTAACCTAACCTAACCTAACCTAACCTAACCTAACCTAACCTAACCTAACCTAACCTAACCTAACCTAACCTAACCTAACCTAACCTAACCTAACCTAACCTAACCTAACCTAACCTAACCTAACCTAACCTAACCTAACCTAACCTAACCTAACCTAACCTAACCTAACCTAACCTAACCTAACCTAACCTAACCTAACCTAACCTAACCTAACCTAACCTAACCTAACCTAACCTAACCTAACCTAACCTAACCTAACCTAACCTAACCTAACCTAACCTAACCTAACCTAACCTAACCTAACCTAACCTAACCTAACCTAACCTAACCTAACCTAACCTAACCTAACCTAACCTAACCTAACCTAACCTAACCTAACCTAACCTAACCTAACCTAACCTAACCTAACCTAACCTAACCTAACCTAACCTAACCTAACCTAACCTAACCTAACCTAACCTAACCTAACCTAACCTAACCTAACCTAACCTAACCTAACCTAACCTAACCTAACCTAACCTAACCTAACCTAACCTAACCTAACCTAACCTAACCTAACCTAACCTAACCTAACCTAACCTAACCTAACCTAACCTAACCTAACCTAACCTAACCTAACCTAACCTAACCTAACCTAACCTAACCTAACCTAACCTAACCTAACCTAACCTAACCTAACCTAACCTAACCTAACCTAACCTAACCTAACCTAACCTAACCTAACCTAACCTAACCTAACCTAACCTAACCTAACCTAACCTAACCTAACCTAACCTAACCTAACCTAACCTAACCTAACCTAACCTAACCTAACCTAACCTAACCTAACCTAACCTAACCTAACCTAACCTAACCTAACCTAACCTAACCTAACCTAACCTAACCTAACCTAACCTAACCTAACCTAACCTAACCTAACCTAACCTAACCTAACCTAACCTAACCTAACCTAACCTAACCTAACCTAACCTAACCTAACCTAACCTAACCTAACCTAACCTAACCTAACCTAACCTAACCTAACCTAACCTAACCTAACCTAACCTAACCTAACCTAACCTAACCTAACCTAACCTAACCTAACCTAACCTAACCTAACCTAACCTAACCTAACCTAACCTAACCTAACCTAACTAACCTAACCTAACCTAACCTAACCTAACCTAACCTAACCTAACCTAACCTAACCTAACCTAACCTAACCTAACCTAACCTAACCTAACCTAACCTAACCTAACCTAACCTAACCTAACCTAACCTAACCTAACCTAACCTAACCTAACCTAACCTAACCTAACCTAACCTAACCTAACCTAACCTAACCTAACCTAACCTAACCTAACCTAACCTAACCTAACCTAACCTAACCTAACCTAACCTAACCTAACCTAACCTAACCTAACCTAACCTAACCTAACCTAACCTAACCTAACCTAACCTAACCTAACCTAACCTAACCTAACCTAACCTAACCTAACCTAACCTAACCTAACCTAACCTAACCTAACCTAACCTAACCTAACCTAACCTAACCTAACCTAACCTAACCTAACCTAACCTAACCTAACCTAACCTAACCTAACCTAACCTAACCTAACCTAACCTAACCTAACCTAACCTAACCTAACCTAACCTAACCTAACCTAACCTAACCTAACCTAACCTAACCTAACCTAACCTAACCTAACCTAACCTAACCTAACCTAACCTAACCTAACCTAACCTAACCTAACCTAACCTAACCTAACCTAACCTAACCTAACCTAACCTAACCTAACCTAACCTAACCTAACCTAACCTAACCTAACCTAACCTAACCTAACCTAACCTAACCTAACCTAACCTAACCTAACCTAACCTAACCTAACCTAACCTAACCTAACCTAACCTAACCTAACCTAACCTAACCTAACCTAACCTAACCTAACCTAACCTAACCTAACCTAACCTAACCTAACCTAACCTAACCTAACCTAACCTAACCTAACCTAACCTAACCTAACCTAACCTAACCTAACCTAACCTAACCTAACCTAACCTAACCTAACCTAACCTAACCTAACCTAACCTAACCTAACCTAACCTAACCTAACCTAACCTAACCTAACCTAACCTAACCTAACCTAACCTAACCTAACCTAACCTAACCTAACCTAACCTAACCTAACCTAACCTAACCTAACCTAACCTAACCTAACCTAACCTAACCTAACCTAACCTAACCTAACCTAACCTAACCTAACCTAACCTAACCTAACCTAACCTAACCTAACCTAACCTAACCTAACCTAACCTAACCTAACCTAACCTAACCTAACCTAACCTAACCTAACCTAACCTAACCTAACCTAACCTAACCTAACCTAACCTAACCTAACCTAACCTAACCTAACCTAACCTAACCTAACCTAACCTAACCTAACCTAACCTAACCTAACCTAACCTAACCTAACCTAACCTAACCTAACCTAACCTAACCTAACCTAACCTAACCTAACCTAACCTAACCTAACCTAACCTAACCTAACCTAACCTAACCTAACCTAACCTAACCTAACCTAACCTAACCTAACCTAACCTAACCTAACCTAACCTAACCTAACCTAACCTAACCTAACCTAACCTAACCTAACCTAACCTAACCTAACCTAACCTAACCTAACCTAACCTAACCCACCAGTCCCGCTCGCGCCCCGGACCGAGCACCCGCGCCCACCGCACGGAGCGACATACAGAGTGCCCGCTACGCTGTTTTAAAATCAAAAAAGTGGGTTTTTTCACGATTTTCACTAAGTGTTACACATCAAAATACGCGCGCAACTGAGACGCATCCGAATCCGGAAAAATTTTTCGGAAAAAGTGAATAGCGGAAAAGTTATAGTGGAAAAACAAGTTTTTCAACTTAAAAAGTGAAACGCTGCTCAATCTAGAGCGGCGACATATATATTGTGAAGTGTAGCACGGAGCGCCTTGGGACACTTAAAGAGGTGACACCAACTTTGGATTTTTCCGGCCACTGGGGTGGCCGTGAGACCGAAAAAAACAACTTTCGTCGAGCCGCCAAATCACGAACCGGAGGAGTGCGGCTGGATCTGAAAACACCATTCGACGCAGCTTCAGACGAGGAGCCGGGTGTTGAAAACCCCAAGAAAATCGGACAAAGTTAAGTGCCTCTTTTTCAACTTTGAAAATCCGGACATTTTGGGACAGCCCTAGCGGGAGATTCATCGCGGCAACCCTAGTTTTAAATACTTTTAAAAAATAGTTTATATTGTACCCTACATTGTATTAAAAATTTGTGTTAGATTTAATATAAAAAGTTTTTAGATATTAGGACTTAAAGTTTTAAAAAATTTGGGGGTTGAAAAGTGCCACCCCTAGAAACTTTCAAAAATTATTTTAGGGTAGACAAAAAATTAGGCTAGCTACTTCATTTTAAATTTGATTTTTTAGACTATAATTACTAGAGATATAAGACTTTTCGTGGATTTTGCGTACGCGAAACAATTAATTCTAATTTTTAAAAAGTAATTCCACCCCCTAAGGGTTAAGTTAAAATTCGCGTCAACATACCACTAAATAGGTCCTTTTACACCCTATCTAGTGGTGTTATTAAAACCCACGCGTCTCTAGTACTTAAGTGTTAATTTAGATTTTACTCAGGGTCGTTTTTGCCCAAAACGGCAAAGTTAAGCCGGTAATCGTCCCTCAGTGAAATATTCTAAGTCGCTGAAACTTAGGCTTAGAAAAACTTAGAAAAACTCTTTAAAATCCATAACTTACTAGCTAGGGGTCTGTTTTTGGTAGGATTTTCAGATTATTGCCTAGGACAACTAGGGTGACCTAACGGGGAAAATTTTTTCAAAATTTGGGGGGTGAACATTTGTAAAAAAATAAAAACGGGGGAAAACCACCCCTTAAAAATTTCAAAAAATCTGGAATAGTAGGTTATTACTTTTTAAGACTTCTAATTCTAAAAAATTGGAATATTAATAAATTTTAGTATTTATTTAGGAGCTATTTGTTTTTAAAAATTTGTGTTTTTTCATTTTGTACACCCCCTGCATAGTAGGGGTAGTAGTCGCGAGGGTGATCATATATATATTAAATAGCCTATTTATTTAAGAGTATTTTACAGAAAACCATAACCCCCTACGTAGTATAGGAAAGAAGTTATTAATAAATTTGTCTGGACGTAGAAAAACTACCCCTATTTTAAAAAGTCTTTTTCTATTTTAGTTTGTTAAAAATTTTTAAAAATTTTAGTGTTAGCTATTGTGTTTTAACCATAAGAAAAATTTGGTTGCTTTTTTAAGATTTTTTATTTAATATTTTATTATAAATGTACATTTTTTCTTGAAAGTACCAAATAAGCAACCCTTAATTTTAAAAATCTTCAGAAATAGTTTATTTAATAAATTTGCATAATTAAAAAGCGTTAAAAGTTAGTTTAATTCATAATCTGTTATATTATTAGAATTTTAGAATTTTCAATTCATAAATAAATATAAATATAGTAATTACAAAATAGGGGTGTTTTTACAGGTCAAAAACTTAAAAGGGTGATAAAAAATTTAGGGTGTAAAATTTTCAATTTCTAGCGACGTGGCGATCGTTTTTTCGACAAAACCAACGAACCGGTGCAAAAATTTTGAAGGAAAACTCAAAATTCAGGGGGGTCATTTTGAGTTTGAAATTACGAAAACCGGAAAATAGGGCAAAATTAAGTTTGGCATTAACTTCAGTATTTATGCACCGATTCTGGCAAACGGCACGTCGTTAGATAGGTCTCATCGAGGCGCACACCCGCTCCATAGAGCTCGAGGCTCTACATAGAGCCCTTTAAGAAATTTAGTCATAAGTGTGTATTTTTAGATAAAAATTTTTTACTGCTAGGATATAAGTTATATATTTCTGTACCCTCGTAGCATCATTGACGTCAACGGACTCTACATAGATAAATTTTTAGCTCTCGATTTGGAGCTCTACCTATTTGTGCGGGAATCGGACTAAGATAACCACCGTAGAGACGATCCTGGCGATACCAAAGACGACTCTCTACGACCAGCGGTTGCGGAGATATTTAACTTCAAAGTTTTGTCGGCCATCTTGGTCCGCCATTTTGTTTTTTCAATAGGACTCATAACTCCGCCCCCGTTGGGCCTAGAGCGACGCGGTTTCGACCGGAACTCTTAGGATAGGTTTCTCTATAAATTTAAAAGGGTAGAGTATAAATTTAGTAGAGTCGGATTTTTCCAAAAAGTTGATAGAGACGATCTTGCGTAACTATAGTGGCAAGAAAATAACCCGGGAAAAACTTTTCCCCGACTTAATAGGACAGGTAGAACTGGAGTTATCGAGCTTTTGAAATCTGACGGCCATCTTGTCCGCCATTTTGAAAAACTTAAAAACGGCATAACTCCGTAACCAGAGGGACTAGAAGAAAGGGACTTTCACTGGGGAACTTCCCTTAGGAAACTCTCTCAAACAAACAATAAATAGAGACCATAGCTCTACATAGAGTTACAAATTTTTTTCTTATATTCTTTAAATTAAAATGAACTTCACCAGTAGTGCTTAGGTTACCCTATTGACCTGACTCTTATAATAGAGAGTTACGATAGAGAACCGCGACCAATTAGAGTGTCTAATCTGCAACACCGGAGAATACCTGCTGGCTGATAGAATCGCGAAGACCTACTAAATAAAATAAATAAATAATAGTCTCTCATTCCTTTTGGCTTTTACCTTGTCCTTACTACTTATATACCCACTTTACTTTTTATATACTTTAAATTCTGGGTACTGTGTGTTGACCACTGCGTCTATTGACCAGTGCTCCTAGGCTAAGTTTACACGGTTCTATTGAACCTTTTTTGTTTTTTTTTTTTTTTTTTTTTTTTATTATTCTTTAATTGACAAAGACAAGGCTCTGTCCAACAAAATGGCGACTGCACGCACCCCCGCCAAAAAGGCAGTGATGACGAACCCCCCCATATCTCCGAGACGCGAAATAGAGGACGAGAGGGCAGGCCCCTCAAAGACTGCACTGACGCAGACTTCCAGCGTGAGGCGCAGCATTGGAGAATGGGAGAATGTGAGCGTGGAACCCTGCAACTCGACAGCGCACACCCATGCAAAACCATTAAAAGACACACCTCCATCCGTGGCGGCCCCGGCTAAGCAGAAGCCGAGGCTGGTGTTACCCGCGGATTCCAAAGGAGCGGCACGTAGAGCCTCAATGGAGGCGACGGCGGTGTCGCCGCGACCGGAGCCAGCTAAAGCCGCCGACAGGGTGACCCAGGCCAGGAACTGGCTTCAGAGGGCGAAGGCTCACATAGGTGAGTCTCGCAACCTGAGGGCGGACCTAAAGGCCGGAATCACCCTGGCGGTGGAAAAGCT
Organism: Pyrausta nigrata; assembly: GCA_949316185.1. Classification (NCBI taxonomy): domain Eukaryota; kingdom Metazoa; phylum Arthropoda; class Insecta; order Lepidoptera; family Crambidae; genus Pyrausta; species Pyrausta nigrata. The sequence continues at coordinate 9,846,036 of OX438963.1, read as the reverse complement.
GTACCAGCTTGTCAAGGAGGAGACAGCAGAAACAGCACCTGAAAAAGGAAAGAAAGCATTTGAAAAAATAGAGACAGGGAAAATTGAAGGGGGAAATACAAGAGAAACAAGCCAGGAGAAAATAGGGACGGAGGGAAAGGAGCTTATAAGGATGATGAAAGAGCAAGGGGAAAAAATAGATAGGACAAACAGGGAACTTGAAAGCCTACGAGAGACCATCGCGTTGCAACACGAGACCGCACAGCAACAGCAACTAACTTATGCACGAGTCACAGCAGCGCCACCAAGTAGACCAGAGAGGAAGAGCGCGCTTCACTCCATTGTCGTTGAGTCGAAGAACGAAACGGAAACCGGCGACGAGGTTATGAAGAAAGTAAGAGAGGCGGTTAACGCAAAGGATGGTTGGGTGACCGTGGAGAGGGTCCGCAAGATAAAAGACAAGAAGGTAATACTGGGCTGCAGAACTATCGAAGAAAGAGAAAAAGTCAAAGAAAGACTCCAAAGCGCCGCTAGTCACCTTCATTTCGAGGACATGAAGAACCAAGACCCAATGGTTATTCTCAGAGACATCATCTCAAGCCATACCGACCAGGATATCCTACAGGCACTGAGGAACCAGAATGGGAGCGTCTTTCACGGCCTCGAAAAGAAGGAAGACAGGACGGAGATTAAGTTCCGGCGCAAAGCGAGGAACCCGCTTATGAATCACGTCATAGCGAGAGTATCCCCACAGATATATAACAGACTGATGGAGAAAGGCGCGGTGCATATCGATATGCAAAGGATACGGGTTGCTGACCAATCCCCACTTGTCCAGTGCTCCATGTGCTTGGCTTACGGACATGGGAGGAGGTTTTGCAAAGAAACCATACCAAAGTGCACACACTGTGGGGGCCCGCATATGAGGAGTGAGTGTGCAGACTGGATGACAGCAGTGGCTCCAAAGTGCTGTAATTGCACAGTAGCAAAGTTGGAGAACACAGAGCATAACGCCTACAGCTCAGAGTGCCCGGTGCGCAGGAAGTGGGAGGCACTGGCACGAGCCAAAGTCCAGTACTGCTAAAGTGGTTCCTACGCAATCTGGGGCAGGCGTCCCCACCAGATGTTATGCAGTGGCTCAGGCGAACCTACAGCGCAAGGAACTTGCAACGATCGAACTCATGGTGGAGGCCAGCAAACGCAAACTCGCGTTTGCGCTGGTCCAGGAGCCCTATGTGGGTGGGGTGAAAAGGATGAAGGACTACCGTGGGGCGAGAGTCTTCCAAAACGCTGCAGTAGGAGATGGGACTGTAAAGGCAGCGATTGTCGTCTTCGATGGCGAGCTCGACGTCGTACAGTACCCGAAACTCACGAGCGACAATATTGTCGCAGTGAGGATCCGAACCAGCGCCTGGGAAATCGCGGCGGTGTCCTTCTACTTCGAACCGGATCAACCCATAGGGCCATACCTGGAGCAGCTGAGGAAGGTCGTAGAGGAGCTGGGCCCAAGATTACTGCTAATAGGCGGAGACAGTAACGCCAAGAGTACCTGGTGGGGCAGCACCATGGAAGACCACAGGGGAGAAGAAATGTCCGGGACCCTGGAAGAGTCTGGATTGCAGGTACTAAATACAGGTGACACGCCAACGTTCGATACCGTGAGAGGTACGAGGGTGCTCACCAGCTATGTTGATATAACAGCCTGTTCCGAAGACCTACTGGAACAAGTCGATAACTGGAGGGTAGACCAGGAGATGACGAGCTCGGACCACAACGCCATCATTTTTGACATTAGTCTCCGCAAAAGTAGAGGTCTGAAAGTACAGAGAACCACTAGACTCTACAACACAAAGAAGGCGGACTGGGATCGTTTTAATACCACCTTAGAGGAGGCCAAATCTCGGAACAATATTAGCATAGAGCGTATAAACGACGCTACAAACCGTGATCAACTTGAGCAAATTGTCCGAGATTACACTGAGGTCATAACAGAAGCCTGCAAAACCAGCATGCCGGCAAAGAAGAGCACAGAGGTGCTCAAGATCCCATGGTGGAATGATGAGCTCGCGAGGCTCAAAAAAGTTGCCACTACCTTCAGGCGAAAGATCAGGAACGCGGCACCGTACCGCAGAGACATAGTGGTAACTGAGTACCTGAAAAAGAAAGAGGAATATGAGTGCCAAGCCAAGAAAGCCCAAATAGATAGCTGGAAGGAGTTCTGCAGCAAGCAAGATCGAGAGGGCCTTTGGGAAGGAATCTATAGAGTGATAGGCCGGACCACCAGGAGAACAGAGGACTTGACCCTAACCAAGGATGGAGCACACCTGAACCCAAGAGAATCAGCGAACTTACTGGCGGAGACATTCTACCCACAAGACCTGGAGACAACTGACAATGAACACCATCGCATGACCAGAAAGGCAGCGAAGAAGGTAAACGAATGGAAGCATGATGAACAACATGACCCACCGTTTACCGAGGTGGAGCTGAAGACTGCGGTGGGGAGTTTCAACCCAAAGAAGGCCCCAGGAGCGGATGGCTTCACAGCAGACATCTGCAGCCGGGCTATCCACCAGGACCTGGACGCCTTCCTTGCCCTGTGCAACAAGTGTCTACTGATCGGACACTTCCCGGACATCTGGAAGGAAGCCACAGTGGTGGTATTGAGAAAACCGGGCAAGGATGATTATACGAAACCCAAGGCTTACAGACCGATAGGTCTATTGCCGGTATTGGGGAAGGTCCTGGAAAAGATCATAGTAGCAAGGATTAAATGGCATTTAGTACCGAGGATTAGTACTCGCCAGTACGGATTCATGCCCCAGAGGAGCACTGAGGACGCCCTCTATAATCTAATACACCGTATCAAGGGTAAGATTGAGCTGAAGAAGCTGGTAACCCTAGTGTCATTGGATATAGAGGGGGCCTTCGATAGCGCATGGTGGCCGGCAATCCGAGTCCGTCTGGCTGAGGAAAAGTGCCCGGTAAACATCAGGAGGCTACTGGATAGCTATCTGGAGCGCAGAAAAGTCAGAGTAAGATTCGCCGGGGAAGAAGCGGTAAGAAATACCAGCAAAGGATGCGTGCAAGGGTCAATCGGTGGTCCCATCTTGTGGAACCTTCTTTTGGACCCTCTATTACGGGATTTGGAGACCAGGGGACATTACGTCCAGGCTTTTGCTGACGACGTGGTACTGGTTTTCGACGGTAACACAGCAACTGAAGTGGCTAGTAAGGCAAACGCGGCCCTAGAATATGTTCAACAGTGGGGAGCGCGAAACAAATTGAAATTTGCTCCGCACAAGACCTGCGCGATGGTGCTTACGAGGAAGCTCAAGCATGACACACCATTGTTGACTATGGGGGGTTTCGACATCGCCATCTCTAGGGAGGTAAAAATTCTAGGGCTTACAATCGACGATAAACTAACGTTTAATACACATATTGCCAACCAGACCAAAAAAGCCCTGGAAATTTATAAGCAACTCTCGAGAGCCGCTAAGGTCAATTGGGGTCTGCACCAAGAGGTAATTCGTCTGATTTATACCGCAGCTGTTGAACCAGTAATCATGTATGCCGCGGCAGCGTGGGCTCCTGCGACCAACAAGATCGGGGTACAGAAACTGCTATTCTCGGTTCAGAGGGGCTTTGCTCAGAAGCTCTGCAAGTCTTACCGGACAGTCTCTCTACACTCGGCACTGACCCTGGCGGGGATACTGCCTCTCGACCTCAGAATACAGGAGGCAGCCGCCCTGTACGAGACGAAGAGAGGGTCATCCCTTCCAGAGTTAGGAGACAGAGAGACCGAGAGTCCGGTGGGATTTGCGGAGATTCCACATCCCGCAACGCATGTGGCCATAACGTTCGAATGCTTGGCAGACCAAAGCCTTGTGGACAGGCATAACGTGCAGGAGGTGCGAATTTTCACCGACGGCAGTAAAATTGAGGGGAAGGTCGGAGCCGCACTTTCCATATGGAAAGGTGAGGCCGAGATACGGAACCGAAAATTCTGTCTGTCCGAGTACTGCACAGTCTACCAGGCGGAGCTGTTGGCCATATGCAGGGCAATGGGCGAGATCCTAAAGGGGAGGGAGAAGAGCTATGGTCTATACAGTGATTCGATGGCCGCTTTGGAGACGATCACTAACCATGGCTCCCTCCACCCTCTTGCCGTGGAGACAAGGGAGAGCCTGAGGAAAGCATTTATCCAGGGCAAAGATGTCTCTTTGTTCTGGATAAAGGCACATGCAGGTCTCCCCGGCAACGAACGTGCCGATGATCTGGCCAAGGAAGCCGCCATAGCTTCGAAAAAGAAACCGGACTATGACCGCTGCCCGGTGTCCTTTGTAAAGAGAACGCTACGTGGACGTTCCATTTTAAAATGGAGCGACAGGTACAAGTTAGGCGAGACAGCATCGGTAACGAAACTCTTTTTCCCAAACGCCGAAGAGGCGTACCGCCTGGTGCGCAAAATTCAACCAGCAGGTGTGCTCACGCAGATCCTCACGGGACATGGTGGATTCTCCCAATACTTGAACCGCTTCAAGTGCAAGGAGAGTCCATCATGCGCCTGTGACCCTAGCCAGGAGGAGACCGTTCCCCACCTCTTATCAAATTGCCCAATACACGATAGGATTAGATATGATTTCCAACAAAAAACGGGTATTAAGGTAGACTTAAATAACCTCTACGAGTTGATTAAAGATAAAAACTATAGAGACGATTTTATCTCTTATTGTAAGCAAATATGTACCATAGTAAATAAGCGAAATAAAACATAGAATATAAAGATTGCTAGTAATATTATTGTATTTAATATGTACTATAGCAATAAAGATAGTAAAGATAAATAATTAGTATGTAGACAATAGAGATAAGTAACTAAAATAGAATTAGGAATAGGCAAAACAACTATAGAAAGAATAAAGGCACCTTGTACTTAGTTAAGATCAAATGTTAAATAAAAATTTAAGACTTGTAACAATAGAATATTACGAACTGTAATATGTAAGAAATGTATTAGATAAGGAAATTGTAACATAAAAGATAAGTAAGATAAGAAAATGTATAAGATACTGTACATATAAATAGTAAAAATGTATAA
>OX438963.1:9835953-9838453 GCA_949316185.1 Pyrausta nigrata | reverse complement strand
AACCTAACCTAACCTAACCTAACCTAACCTAACCTAACCTAACCTAACCTAACCTAACCTAACCTAACCTAACCTAACCTAACCTAACCTAACCTAACCTAACCTAACCTAACCTAACCTAACCTAACCTAACCTAACCTAACCTAACCTAACCTAACCTAACCTAACCTAACCTAACCTAACCTAACCTAACCTAACCTAACCTAACCTAACCTAACCTAACCTAACCTAACCTAACCTAACCTAACCTAACCTAACCTAACCTAACCTAACCTAACCTAACCTAACCTAACCTAACCTAACCTAACCTAACCTAACCTAACCTAACCTAACCTAACCTAACCTAACCTAACCTAACCTAACCTAACCTAACCTAACCTAACCTAACCTAACCTAACCTAACCTAACCTAACCTAACCTAACCTAACCTAACCTAACCTAACCTAACCTAACCTAACCTAACCTAACCTAACCTAACCTAACCTAACCTAACCTAACCTAACCTAACCTAACCTAACCTAACCTAACCTAACCTAACCTAACCTAACCTAACCTAACCTAACCTAACCTAACCTAACCTAACCTAACCTAACCTAACCTAACCTAACCTAACCTAACCTAACCTAACCTAACCTAACCTAACCTAACCTAACCTAACCTAACCTAACCTAACCTAACCTAACCTAACCTAACCTAACCTAACCTAACCTAACCTAACCTAACCTAACCTAACCTAACCTAACCTAACCTAACCTAACCTAACCTAACCTAACCTAACCTAACCTAACCTAACCTAACCTAACCTAACCTAACCTAACCTAACCTAACCTAACCTAACCTAACCTAACCTAACCTAACCTAACCTAACCTAACCTAACCTAACCTAACCTAACCTAACCTAACCTAACCTAACCTAACCTAACCTAACCTAACCTAACCTAACCTAACCTAACCTAACCTAACCTAACCTAACCTAACCTAACCTAACCTAACCTAACCTAACCTAACCTAACCTAACCTAACCTAACCTAACCTAACCTAACCTAACCTAACCTAACCTAACCTAACCTAACCTAACCTAACCTAACCTAACCTAACCTAACCTAACCTAACCTAACCTAACCTAACCTAACCTAACCTAACCTAACCTAACCTAACCTAACCTAACCTAACCTAACCTAACCTAACCTAACCTAACCTAACCTAACCTAACCTAACCTAACCTAACCTAACCTAACCTAACCTAACCTAACCTAACCTAACCTAACCTAACCTAACCTAACCTAACCTAACCTAACCTAACCTAACCTAACCTAACCTAACCTAACCTAACCTAACCTAACCTAACCTAACCTAACCTAACCTAACCTAACCTAACCTAACCTAACCTAACCTAACCTAACCTAACCTAACCTAACCTAACCTAACCTAACCTAACCTAACCTAACCTAACCTAACCTAACCTAACCTAACCTAACCTAACCTAACCTAACCTAACCTAACCTAACCTAACCTAACCTAACCTAACCTAACCTAACCTAACCTAACCTAACCTAACCTAACCTAACCTAACCTAACCTAACCTAACCTAACCTAACCTAACCTAACCTAACCTAACCTAACCTAACCTAACCTAACCTAACCTAACCTAACCTAACCTAACCTAACCTAACCTAACCTAACCTAACCTAACCTAACCTAACCTAACCTAACCTAACCTAACCTAACCTAACCTAACCTAACCTAACCTAACCTAACCTAACCTAACCTAACCTAACCTAACCTAACCTAACCTAACCTAACCTAACCTAACCTAACCTAACCTAACCTAACCTAACCTAACCTAACCTAACCTAACCTAACCTAACCTAACCTAACCTAACCTAACCTAACCTAACCTAACCTAACCTAACCTAACCTAACCTAACCTAACCTAACCTAACCTAACCTAACCTAACCTAACCTAACCTAACCTAACCTAACCTAACCTAACCTAACCTAACCTAACCTAACCTAACCTAACCTAACCTAACCTAACCTAACCTAACCTAACCTAACCTAACCTAACCTAACCTAACCTAACCTAACCTAACCTAACCTAACCTAACCTAACCTAACCTAACCTAACCTAACCTAACCTAACCTAACCTAACCTAACCTAACCTAACCTAACCTAACCTAACCTAACCTAACCTAACCTAACCTAACCTAACCTAACCTAACCTAACCTAACCTAACCTAACCTAACCTAACCTAACCTAACCTAACCTAACCTAACCTAACCTAACCTAACCTAACCTAACCTAACCTAACCTAACCTAACCTAACCTAACCTAACCTAACCTAACCTAACCTAACCTAACCTAACCTAACCTAACCTAACCTAACCTAACCTAACCTAACCTAACCTAACCTAACCTAACCTAACCTAACCTAACCTAACCTAACCTAACCTAACCTAACCTAACCTAACCTAACCTAACCTAACCTAACCTAACCT